>CM057142.1:34904048-34929031 GCA_029964075.1 Patiria pectinifera
GAAACAAGTGGCATCCGCTACTAAGTCTGGACTTTTCTCCAAAAGTTTCAGGTCTAGCGCCCTGCCGATTTGCATGCCGGTCGGCCCATTCATCCGCTTGAAAATGGTACCGAATTTGTCCAGATCCATCCAGGTTAAGGTACCTTTAGGCCGCGACTCGTGGGAGCCGGGCGGGTGTGCGCTGACAGGCCTCCCTATGGGACTTACTGCACAAAAGCGAAACAAGTGGCATCCGCTACTAAGTCTGGACTTTTCTCCAAAAGTTTCAGGTCTAGCGCCCTGCCGATTTGCATGCCGGTCGGCCCATTCATCCGCTTGAAAATGGTACCGAATTTGTCCAGATCCATCCAGGTTAAGGTACCTTTAGGCCGCGACTCGTGGGAGCCGGGCGGGTGTGCGCTGACAGGCCTCCCATGGGACTTACTGCACAAAAGCGAAACAAGTGGCATCCGCTACTAAGTCTGGACTTTTCTCCAAAAGTTTCAGGTCTAGCGCCCTGCCGATTTGCATGCCGGTCGGCCCATTCATCCGCTTGAAAATGGTACCGAATTTGTCCAGATCCATCCAGGTTAAGGTACCTTTAGGCCGCGACTCGTGGGAGCCGGGCGGGTGTGCGCTGACAGGCCTCCCTATGGGACTTACTGCACAAAAGCGAAACAAGTGGCATCCGCTACTAAGTCTGGACTTTTCTCCAAAAGTTTCAGGTCTAGCGCCCTGCCGATTTGCATGCCGGTCGGCCCATTCATCCGCTTGAAAATGGTACCGAATTTGTCCAGATCCATCCAGGTTAAGGTACCTTTAGGCCGCGACTCGTGGGAGCCGGGCGGGTGTGCGCTGACAGGCCTCCCTATGGGACTTACTGCACAAAAGCGAAACAAGTGGCATCCGCTACTAAGTCTGGACTTTTCTCCAAAAGTTTCAGGTCTAGCGCCCTGCCGATTTGCATGCCGGTCGGCCCATTCATCCGCTTGAAAATGGTACCGAATTTGTCCAGATCCATCCAGGTTAAGGTACCTTTAGGCCGCGACTCGTGGGAGCCGGGCGGGTGTGCGCTGACAGGCCTCCCTATGGGACTTACTGCACAAAAGCGAAACAAGTGGCATCCGCTACTAAGTCTGGACTTTTCTCCAAAAGTTTCAGGTCTAGCGCCCTGCCGATTTGCATGCCGGTCGGCCCATTCATCCGCTTGAAAATGGTACCGAATTTGTCCAGATCCATCCAGGTTAAGGTACCTTTAGGCCGCGACTCGTGGGAGCCGGGCGGGTGTGCGCTGACAGGCCTCCCTATGGGACTTACTGCACAAAAGCGAAACAAGTGGCATCCGCTACTAAGTCTGGACTTTTCTCCAAAAGTTTCAGGTCTAGCGCCCTGCCGATTTGCATGCCGGTCGGCCCATTCATCCGCTTGAAAATGGTACCGAATTTGTCCAGATCCATCCAGGTTAAGGTACCTTTAGGCCGCGACTCGTGGGAGCCGGGCGGGTGTGCGCTGACAGGCCTCCCATGGGACTTACTGCACAAAAGCGAAACAAGTGGCATCCGCTACTAAGTCTGGACTTTTCTCCAAAAGTTTCAGGTCTAGCGCCCTGCCGATTTGCATGCCGGTCGGCCCATTCATCCGCTTGAAAATGGTACCGAATTTGTCCAGATCCATCCAGGTTAAGGTACCTTTAGGCCGCGACTCGTGGGAGCCGGGCGGGTGTGCGCTGACAGGCCTCCCTATGGGACTTACTGCACAAAAGCGAAACAAGTGGCATCCGCTACTAAGTCTGGACTTTTCTCCAAAAGTTTCAGGTCTAGCGCCCTGCCGATTTGCATGCCGGTCGGCCCATTCATCCGCTTGAAAATGGTACCGAATTTGTCCAGATCCATCCAGGTTAAGGTACCTTTAGGCCGCGACTCGTGGGAGCCGGGCGGGTGTGCGCTGACAGGCCTCCCTATGGGACTTACTGCACAAAAGCGAAACAAGTGGCATCCGCTACTAAGTCTGGACTTTTCTCCAAAAGTTTCAGGTCTAGCGCCCTGCCGATTTGCATGCCGGTCGGCCCATTCATCCGCTTGAAAATGGTACCGAATTTGTCCAGATCCATCCAGGTTAAGGTACCTTTAGGCCGCGACTCGTGGGAGCCGGGCGGGTGTGCGCTGACAGGCCTCCCTATGGGACTTACTGCACAAAAGCGAAACAAGTGGCATCCGCTACTAAGTCTGGACTTTTCTCCAAAAGTTTCAGGTCTAGCGCCCTGCCGATTTGCATGCCGGTCGGCCCATTCATCCGCTTGAAAATGGTACCGAATTTGTCCAGATCCATCCAGGTTAAGGTACCTTTAGGCCGCGACTCGTGGGAGCCGGGCGGGTGTGCGCTGACAGGCCTCCCTATGGGACTTACTGCACAAAAGCGAAACAAGTGGCATCCGCTACTAAGTCTGGACTTTTCTCCAAAAGTTTCAGGTCTAGCGCCCTGCCGATTTGCATGCCGGTCGGCCCATTCATCCGCTTGAAAATGGTACCGAATTTGTCCAGATCCATCCAGGTTAAGGTACCTTTAGGCCGCGACTCGTGGGAGCCGGGCGGGTGTGCGCTGACAGGCCTCCCTATGGGACTTACTGCACAAAAGCGAAACAAGTGGCATCCGCTACTAAGTCTGGACTTTTCTCCAAAAGTTTCAGGTCTAGCGCCCTGCCGATTTGCATGCCGGTCGGCCCATTCATCCGCTTGAAAATGGTACCGAATTTGTCCAGATCCATCCAGGTTAAGGTACCTTTAGGCCGCGACTCGTGGGAGCCGGGCGGGTGTGCGCTGACAGGCCTCCCTATGGGACTTACTGCACAAAAGCGAAACAAGTGGCATCCGCTACTAAGTCTGGACTTTTCTCCAAAAGTTTCAGGTCTAGCGCCCTGCCGATTTGCATGCCGGTCGGCCCATTCATCCGCTTGAAAATGGTACCGAATTTGTCCAGATCCATCCAGGTTAAGGTACCTTTAGGCCGCGACTCGTGGGAGCCGGGCGGGTGTGCGCTGACAGGCCTCCCTATGGGACTTACTGCACAAAAGCGAAACAAGTGGCATCCGCTACTAAGTCTGGACTTTTCTCCAAAAGTTTCAGGTCTAGCGCCCTGCCGATTTGCATGCCGGTCGGCCCATTCATCCGCTTGAAAATGGTACCGAATTTGTCCAGATCCATCCAGGTTAAGGTACCTTTAGGCCGCGACTCGTGGGAGCCGGGCGGGTGTGCGCTGACAGGCCTCCCTATGGGACTTACTGCACAAAAGCGAAACAAGTGGCATCCGCTACTAAGTCTGGACTTTTCTCCAAAAGTTTCAGGTCTAGCGCCCTGCCGATTTGCATGCCGGTCGGCCCATTCATCCGCTTGAAAATGGTACCGAATTTGTCCAGATCCATCCAGGTTAAGGTACCTTTAGGCCGCGACTCGTGGGAGCCGGGCGGGTGTGCGCTGACAGGCCTCCCTATGGGACTTACTGCACAAAAGCGAAACAAGTGGCATCCGCTACTAAGTCTGGACTTTTCTCCAAAAGTTTCAGGTCTAGCGCCCTGCCGATTTGCATGCCGGTCGGCCCATTCATCCGCTTGAAAATGGTACCGAATTTGTCCAGATCCATCCAGGTTAAGGTACCTTTAGGCCGCGACTCGTGGGAGCCGGGCGGGTGTGCGCTGACAGGCCTCCCTATGGGACTTACTGCACAAAAGCGAAACAAGTGGCATCCGCTACTAAGTCTGGACTTTTCTCCAAAAGTTTCAGGTCTAGCGCCCTGCCGATTTGCATGCCGGTCGGCCCATTCATCCGCTTGAAAATGGTACCGAATTTGTCCAGATCCATCCAGGTTAAGGTACCTTTAGGCCGCGACTCGTGGGAGCCGGGCGGGTGTGCGCTGACAGGCCTCCCTATGGGACTTACTGCACAAAAGCGAAACAAGTGGCATCCGCTACTAAGTCTGGACTTTTCTCCAAAAGTTTCAGGTCTAGCGCCCTGCCGATTTGCATGCCGGTCGGCCCATTCATCCGCTTGAAAATGGTACCGAATTTGTCCAGATCCATCCAGGTTAAGGTACCTTTAGGCCGCGACTCGTGGGAGCCGGGCGGGTGTGCGCTGACAGCCCTTGCTATGGGACTTACTGCACAAAAACGAAACAAGTGGCATCCGCTACTAAGTCTGGACTTTTCTCCAAAAGTTTCAGGTCTAGCGCCCTGCCGATTTGCATGCCGGTCGGCCCATTCATCCGCTTGAAAATGGTACCGAATTTGTCCAGATCCATCCAGGTTAAGGTACCTTTAGGCCGCGACTCGTGGGAGCCGGGCGGGTGTGCGCTGGCAGGCCTCCCTATGGGACTTACTGCACAAAAGCGAAACAAGTGGCATCCGCTACTAAGTCTGGACTTTTCTCCAAAAGTTTCAGGTCTAGCGCCCTGCCGATTTGCATGCCGGTCGGCCCATTCATCCGCTTGAAAATGGTACCGAATTTGTCCAGATCCATCCAGGTTAAGGTACCTTTAGGCCGCGACTCGTGGGAGCCGGGCGGGTGTGCGCTGACAGGCCTCCCTATGGGACTTACTGCACAAAAGCGAAACAAGTGGCATCCGCTACTAAGTCTGGACTTTTCTCCAAAAGTTTCAGGTCTAGCGCCCTGCCGATTTGCATGCCGGTCGGCCCATTCATCCGCTTGAAAATGGTACCGAATTTGTCCAGATCCATCCAGGTTAAGGTACCTTTAGGCCGCGACTCGTGGGAGCCGGGCGGGTGTGCGCTGACAGGCCTCCCTATGGGACTTACTGCACAAAAGCGAAACAAGTGGCATCCGCTACTAAGTCTGGACTTTTCTCCAAAAGTTTCAGGTCTAGCGCCCTGCCGATTTGCATGCCGGTCGGCCCATTCATCCGCTTGAAAATGGTACCGAATTTGTCCAGATCCATCCAGGTTAAGGTACCTTTAGGCCGCGACTCGTGGGAGCCGGGCGGGTGTGCGCTGGCAGGCCTCCCTATGGGACTTACTGCACAAAAGCGAAACAAGTGGCATCCGCTACTAAGTCTGGACTTTTCTCCAAAAGTTTCAGGTCTAGCGCCCTGCCGATTTGCATGCCGGTCGGCCCATTCATCCGCTTGAAAATGGTACCGAATTTGTCCAGATCCATCCAGGTTAAGGTACCTTTAGGCCGCGACTCGTGGGAGCCGGGCGGGTGTGCGCTGGCAGGCCTCCCTATGGGACTTACTGCACAAAAGCGAAACAAGTGGCATCCGCTACTAAGTCTGGACTTTTCTCCAAAAGTTTCAGGTCTAGCGCCCTGCCGATTTGCATGCCGGTCGGCCCATTCATCCGCTTGAAAATGGTACCGAATTTGTCCAGATCCATCCAGGTTAAGGTACCTTTAGGCCGCGACTCGTGGGAGCCGGGCGGGTGTGCGCTGGCAGGCCTCCCTATGGGACTTACTGCACAAAAGCGAAACAAGTGGCATCCGCTACTAAGTCTGGACTTTTCTCCAAAAGTTTCAGGTCTAGCGCCCTGCCGATTTGCATGCCGGTCGGCCCATTCATCCGCTTGAAAATGGTACCGAATTTGTCCAGATCCATCCAGGTTAAGGTACCTTTAGGCCGCGACTCGTGGGAGCCGGGCGGGTGTGCGCTGGCAGGCCTCCCTATGGGACTTACTGCACAAAAGCGAAACAAGTGGCATCCGCTACTAAGTCTGGACTTTTCTCCAAAAGTTTCAGGTCTAGCGCCCTGCCGATTTGCATGCCGGTCGGCCCATTCATCCGCTTGAAAATGGTACCGAATTTGTCCAGATCCATCCAGGTTAAGGTACCTTTAGGCCGCGACTCGTGGGAGCCGGGCGGGTGTGCGCTGGCAGGCCTCCCTATGGGACTTACTGCACAAAAGCGAAACAAGTGGCATCCGCTACTAAGTCTGGACTTTTCTCCAAAAGTTTCAGGTCTAGCGCCCTGCCGATTTGCATGCCGGTCGGCCCATTCATCCGCTTGAAAATGGTACCGAATTTGTCCAGATCCATCCAGGTTAAGGTACCTTTAGGCCGCGACTCGTGGGAGCCGGGCGGGTGTGCGCTGACAGGCCTCCCTATGGGACTTACTGCACAAAAGCGAAACAAGTGGCATCCGCTACTAAGTCTGGACTTTTCTCCAAAAGTTTCAGGTCTAGCGCCCTGCCGATTTGCATGCCGGTCGGCCCATTCATCCGCTTGAAAATGGTACCGAATTTGTCCAGATCCATCCAGGTTAAGGTACCTTTAGGCCGCGACTCGTGGGAGCCGGGCGGGTGTGCGCTGGCAGGCCTCCTATGGGACTTACTGCACAAAAGCGAAACAAGTGGCATCCGCTACTAAGTCTGGACTTTTCTCCAAAAGTTTCAGGTCTAGCGCCCTGCCGATTTGCATGCCGGTCGGCCCATTCATCCGCTTGAAAATGGTACCGAATTTGTCCAGATCCATCCAGGTTAAGGTACCTTTAGGCCGCGACTCGTGGGAGCCGGGCGGGTGTGCGCTGGCAGGCCTCCCTATGGGACTTACTGCACAAAAGCGAAACAAGTGGCATCCGCTACTAAGTCTGGACTTTTCTCCAAAAGTTTCAGGTCTAGCGCCCTGCCGATTTGCATGCCGGTCGGCCCATTCATCCGCTTGAAAATGGTACCGAATTTGTCCAGATCCATCCAGGTTAAGGTACCTTTAGGCCGCGACTCGTGGGAGCCGGGCGGGTGTGCGCTGGCAGGCCTCCCTATGGGACTTACTGCACAAAAGCGAAACAAGTGGCATCCGCTACTAAGTCTGGACTTTTCTCCAAAAGTTTCAGGTCTAGCGCCCTGCCGATTTGCATGCCGGTCGGCCCATTCATCCGCTTGAAAATGGTACCGAATTTGTCCAGATCCATCCAGGTTAAGGTACCTTTAGGCCGCGACTCGTGGGAGCCGGGCGGGTGTGCGCTGGCAGGCCTCCCTATGGGACTTACTGCACAAAAGCGAAACAAGTGGCATCCGCTACTAAGTCTGGACTTTTCTCCAAAAGTTTCAGGTCTAGCGCCCTGCCGATTTGCATGCCGGTCGGCCCATTCATCCGCTTGAAAATGGTACCGAATTTGTCCAGATCCATCCAGGTTAAGGTACCTTTAGGCCGCGACTCGTGGGAGCCGGGCGGGTGTGCGCTGGCAGGCCTCCCTATGGGACTTACTGCACAAAAGCGAAACAAGTGGCATCCGCTACTAAGTCTGGACTTTTCTCCAAAAGTTTCAGGTCTAGCGCCCTGCCGATTTGCATGCCGGTCGGCCCATTCATCCGCTTGAAAATGGTACCGAATTTGTCCAGATCCATCCAGGTTAAGGTACCTTTAGGCCGCGACTCGTGGGAGCCGGGCGGGTGTGCGCTGGCAGGCCTCCCTATGGGACTTACTGCACAAAAGCGAAACAAGTGGCATCCGCTACTAAGTCTGGACTTTTCTCCAAAAGTTTCAGGTCTAGCGCCCTGCCGATTTGCATGCCGGTCGGCCCATTCATCCGCTTGAAAATGGTACCGAATTTGTCCAGATCCATCCAGGTTAAGGTACCTTTAGGCCGCGACTCGTGGGAGCCGGGCGGGTGTGCGCTGGCAGGCCTTCCTATGGGACTTACTGCACAAAAGCGAAACAAGTGGCATCCGCTACTAAGTCTGGACTTTTCTCCAAAAGTTTCAGGTCTAGCGCCCTGCCGATTTGCATGCCGGTCGGCCCATTCATCCGCTTGAAAATGGTACCGAATTTGTCCAGATCCATCCAGGTTAAGGTACCTTTAGGCCGCGACTCGTGGGAGCCGGGCGGGTGTGCGCTGGCAGGCCTCCCTATGGGACTTACTGCACAAAAGCGAAACAAGTGGCATCCGCTACTAAGTCTGGACTTTTCTCCAAAGTTTCAGGTCTAGCGCCCTGCCGATTTGCATGCCGGTCGGCCCATTCATCCGCTTGAAAATGGTACCGAATTTGTCCAGATCCATCCAGGTTAAGGTACCTTTAGGCCGCGACTCGTGGGAGCCGGGCGGGTGTGCGCTGGCAGGCCTCCCTATGGGACTTACTGCACAAAAGCGAAACAAGTGGCATCCGCTACTAAGTCTGGACTTTTCTCCAAAAGTTTCAGGTCTAGCGCCCTGCCGATTTGCATGCCGGTCGGCCCATTCATCCGCTTGAAAATGGTACCGAATTTGTCCAGATCCATCCAGGTTAAGGTACCTTTAGGCCGCGACTCGTGGGAGCCGGGCGGGTGTGCGCTGGCAGGCCTCCCTATGGGACTTACTGCACAAAAGCGAAACAAGTGGCATCCGCTACTAAGTCTGGACTTTTCTCCAAAAGTTTCAGGTCTAGCGCCCTGCCGATTTGCATGCCGGTCGGCCCATTCATCCGCTTGAAAATGGTACCGAATTTGTCCAGATCCATCCAGGTTAAGGTACCTTTAGGCCGCGACTCGTGGGAGCCGGGCGGGTGTGCGCTGACAGGCCTCCCTATGGGACTTACTGCACAAAAGCGAAACAAGTGGCATCCGCTACTAAGTCTGGACTTTTCTCCAAAAGTTTCAGGTCTAGCGCCCTGCCGATTTGCATGCCGGTCGGCCCATTCATCCGCTTGAAAATGGTACCGAATTTGTCCAGATCCATCCAGGTTAAGGTACCTTTAGGCCGCGACTCGTGGGAGCCGGGCGGGTGTGCGCTGACAGGCCTCCTATGGGACTTACTGCACAAAAGCGAAACAAGTGGCATCCGCTACTAAGTCTGGACTTTTCTCCAAAAGTTTCAGGTCTAGCGCCCTGCCGATTTGCATGCCGGTCGGCCCATTCATCCGCTTGAAAATGGTACCGAATTTGTCCAGATCCATCCAGGTTAAGGTACCTTTAGGCCGCGACTCGTGGGAGCCGGGCGGGTGTGCGCTGACAGGCCTCCCTATGGGACTTACTGCACAAAAGCGAAACAAGTGGCATCCGCTACTAAGTCTGGACTTTTCTCCAAAAGTTTCAGGTCTAGCGCCCTGCCGATTTGCATGCCGGTCGGCCCATTCATCCGCTTGAAAATGGTACCGAATTTGTCCAGATCCATCCAGGTTAAGGTACCTTTAGGCCGCGACTCGTGGGAGCCGGGCGGGTGTGCGCTGACAGGCCTCCCTATGGGACTTACTGCACAAAAGCGAAACAAGTGGCATCCGCTACTAAGTCTGGACTTTTCTCCAAAAGTTTCAGGTCTAGCGCCCTGCCGATTTGCATGCCGGTCGGCCCATTCATCCGCTTGAAAATGGTACCGAATTTGTCCAGATCCATCCAGGTTAAGGTACCTTTAGGCCGCGACTCGTGGGAGCCGGGCGGGTGTGCGCTGACAGGCCTCCCTATGGGACTTACTGCACAAAAGCGAAACAAGTGGCATCCGCTACTAAGTCTGGACTTTTCTCCAAAAGTTTCAGGTCTAGCGCCCTGCCGATTTGCATGCCGGTCGGCCCATTCATCCGCTTGAAAATGGTACCGAATTTGTCCAGATCCATCCAGGTTAAGGTACCTTTAGGCCGCGACTCGTGGGAGCCGGGCGGGTGTGCGCTGACAGGCCTCCCTATGGGACTTACTGCACAAAAGCGAAACAAGTGGCATCCGCTACTAAGTCTGGACTTTTCTCCAAAAGTTTCAGGTCTAGCGCCCTGCCGATTTGCATGCCGGTCGGCCCATTCATCCGCTTGAAAATGGTACCGAATTTGTCCAGATCCATCCAGGTTAAGGTACCTTTAGGCCGCGACTCGTGGGAGCCGGGCGGGTGTGCGCTGACAGGCCTCCCTATGGGACTTACTGCACAAAAGCGAAACAAGTGGCATCCGCTACTAAGTCTGGACTTTTCTCCAAAAGTTTCAGGTCTAGCGCCCTGCCGATTTGCATGCCGGTCGGCCCATTCATCCGCTTGAAAATGGTACCGAATTTGTCCAGATCCATCCAGGTTAAGGTACCTTTAGGCCGCGACTCGTGGGAGCCGGGCGGGTGTGCGCTGACAGGCCTCCCTATGGGACTTACTGCACAAAAGCGAAACAAGTGGCATCCGCTACTAAGTCTGGACTTTTCTCCAAAAGTTTCAGGTCTAGCGCCCTGCCGATTTGCATGCCGGTCGGCCCATTCATCCGCTTGAAAATGGTACCGAATTTGTCCAGATCCATCCAGGTTAAGGTACCTTTAGGCCGCGACTCGTGGGAGCCGGGCGGGTGTGCGCTGACAGGCCTCCCTATGGGACTTACTGCACAAAAGCGAAACAAGTGGCATCCGCTACTAAGTCTGGACTTTTCTCCAAAAGTTTCAGGTCTAGCGCCCTGCCGATTTGCATGCCGGTCGGCCCATTCATCCGCTTGAAAATGGTACCGAATTTGTCCAGATCCATCCAGGTTAAGGTACCTTTAGGCCGCGACTCGTGGGAGCCGGGCGGGTGTGCGCTGACAGGCCTCCCTATGGGACTTACTGCACAAAAGCGAAACAAGTGGCATCCGCTACTAAGTCTGGACTTTTCTCCAAAAGTTTCAGGTCTAGCGCCCTGCCGATTTGCATGCCGGTCGGCCCATTCATCCGCTTGAAAATGGTACCGAATTTGTCCAGATCCATCCAGGTTAAGGTACCTTTAGGCCGCGACTCGTGGGAGCCGGGCGGGTGTGCGCTGACAGGCCTCCCTATGGGACTTACTGCACAAAAGCGAAACAAGTGGCATCCGCTACTAAGTCTGGACTTTTCTCCAAAAGTTTCAGGTCTAGCGCCCTGCCGATTTGCATGCCGGTCGGCCCATTCATCCGCTTGAAAATGGTACCGAATTTGTCCAGATCCATCCAGGTTAAGGTACCTTTAGGCCGCGACTCGTGGGAGCCGGGCGGGTGTGCGCTGACAGGCCTCCCTATGGGACTTACTGCACAAAAGCGAAACAAGTGGCATCCGCTACTAAGTCTGGACTTTTCTCCAAAAGTTTCAGGTCTAGCGCCCTGCCGATTTGCATGCCGGTCGGCCCATTCATCCGCTTGAAAATGGTACCGAATTTGTCCAGATCCATCCAGGTTAAGGTACCTTTAGGCCGCGACTCGTGGGAGCCGGGCGGGTGTGCGCTGACAGGCCTCCCTATGGGACTTACTGCACAAAAGCGAAACAAGTGGCATCCGCTACTAAGTCTGGACTTTTCTCCAAAAGTTTCAGGTCTAGCGCCCTGCCGATTTGCATGCCGGTCGGCCCATTCATCCGCTTGAAAATGGTACCGAATTTGTCCAGATCCATCCAGGTTAAGGTACCTTTAGGCCGCGACTCGTGGGAGCCGGGCGGGTGTGCGCTGACAGGCCTCCTATGGGACTTACTGCACAAAAGCGAAACAAGTGGCATCCGCTACTAAGTCTGGACTTTTCTCCAAAAGTTTCAGGTCTAGCGCCCTGCCGATTTGCATGCCGGTCGGCCCATTCATCCGCTTGAAAATGGTACCGAATTTGTCCAGATCCATCCAGGTTAAGGTACCTTTAGGCCGCGACTCGTGGGAGCCGGGCGGGTGTGCGCTGACAGGCCTCCCTATGGGACTTACTGCACAAAAGCGAAACAAGTGGCATCCGCTACTAAGTCTGGACTTTTCTCCAAAAGTTTCAGGTCTAGCGCCCTGCCGATTTGCATGCCGGTCGGCCCATTCATCCGCTTGAAAATGGTACCGAATTTGTCCAGATCCATCCAGGTTAAGGTACCTTTAGGCCGCGACTCGTGGGAGCCGGGCGGGTGTGCGCTGACAGGCCTCCCTATGGGACTTACTGCACAAAAGCGAAACAAGTGGCATCCGCTACTAAGTCTGGACTTTTCTCCAAAAGTTTCAGGTCTAGCGCCCTGCCGATTTGCATGCCGGTCGGCCCATTCATCCGCTTGAAAATGGTACCGAATTTGTCCAGATCCATCCAGGTTAAGGTACCTTTAGGCCGCGACTCGTGGGAGCCGGGCGGGTGTGCGCTGACAGGCCTCCCTATGGGACTTACTGCACAAAAGCGAAACAAGTGGCATCCGCTACTAAGTCTGGACTTTTCTCCAAAAGTTTCAGGTCTAGCGCCCTGCCGATTTGCATGCCGGTCGGCCCATTCATCCGCTTGAAAATGGTACCGAATTTGTCCAGATCCATCCAGGTTAAGGTACCTTTAGGCCGCGACTCGTGGGAGCCGGGCGGGTGTGCGCTGACAGGCCTCCCTATGGGACTTACTGCACAAAAGCGAAACAAGTGGCATCCGCTACTAAGTCTGGACTTTTCTCCAAAAGTTTCAGGTCTAGCGCCCTGCCGATTTGCATGCCGGTCGGCCCATTCATCCGCTTGAAAATGGTACCGAATTTGTCCAGATCCATCCAGGTTAAGGTACCTTTAGGCCGCGACTCGTGGGAGCCGGGCGGGTGTGCGCTGACAGGCCTCCCTATGGGACTTACTGCACAAAAGCGAAACAAGTGGCATCCGCTACTAAGTCTGGACTTTTCTCCAAAAGTTTCAGGTCTAGCGCCCTGCCGATTTGCATGCCGGTCGGCCCATTCATCCGCTTGAAAATGGTACCGAATTTGTCCAGATCCATCCAGGTTAAGGTACCTTTAGGCCGCGACTCGTGGGAGCCGGGCGGGTGTGCGCTGACAGGCCTCCCTATGGGACTTACTGCACAAAAGCGAAACAAGTGGCATCCGCTACTAAGTCTGGACTTTTCTCCAAAAGTTTCAGGTCTAGCGCCCTGCCGATTTGCATGCCGGTCGGCCCATTCATCCGCTTGAAAATGGTACCGAATTTGTCCAGATCCATCCAGGTTAAGGTACCTTTAGGCCGCGACTCGTGGGAGCCGGGCGGGTGTGCGCTGACAGGCCTCCCTATGGGACTTACTGCACAAAAGCGAAACAAGTGGCATCCGCTACTAAGTCTGGACTTTTCTCCAAAAGTTTCAGGTCTAGCGCCCTGCCGATTTGCATGCCGGTCGGCCCATTCATCCGCTTGAAAATGGTACCGAATTTGTCCAGATCCATCCAGGTTAAGGTACCTTTAGGCCGCGACTCGTGGGAGCCGGGCGGGTGTGCGCTGACAGGCCTCCCTATGGGACTTACTGCACAAAAGCGAAACAAGTGGCATCCGCTACTAAGTCTGGACTTTTCTCCAAAAGTTTCAGGTCTAGCGCCCTGCCGATTTGCATGCCGGTCGGCCCATTCATCCGCTTGAAAATGGTACCGAATTTGTCCAGATCCATCCAGGTTAAGGTACCTTTAGGCCGCGACTCGTGGGAGCCGGGCGGGTGTGCGCTGACAGGCCTCCCTATGGGACTTACTGCACAAAAGCGAAACAAGTGGCATCCGCTACTAAGTCTGGACTTTTCTCCAAAAGTTTCAGGTCTAGCGCCCTGCCGATTTGCATGCCGGTCGGCCCATTCATCCGCTTGAAAATGGTACCGAATTTGTCCAGATCCATCCAGGTTAAGGTACCTTTAGGCCGCGACTCGTGGGAGCCGGGCGGGTGTGCGCTGACAGGCCTCCCTATGGGACTTACTGCACAAAAGCGAAACAAGTGGCATCCGCTACTAAGTCTGGACTTTTCTCCAAAAGTTTCAGGTCTAGCGCCCTGCCGATTTGCATGCCGGTCGGCCCATTCATCCGCTTGAAAATGGTACCGAATTTGTCCAGATCCATCCAGGTTAAGGTACCTTTAGGCCGCGACTCGTGGGAGCCGGGCGGGTGTGCGCTGACAGGCCTCCCTATGGGACTTACTGCACAAAAGCGAAACAAGTGGCATCCGCTACTAAGTCTGGACTTTTCTCCAAAAGTTTCAGGTCTAGCGCCCTGCCGATTTGCATGCCGGTCGGCCCATTCATCCGCTTGAAAATGGTACCGAATTTGTCCAGATCCATCCAGGTTAAGGTACCTTTAGGCCGCGACTCGTGGGAGCCGGGCGGGTGTGCGCTGACAGGCCTCCCTATGGGACTTACTGCACAAAAGCGAAACAAGTGGCATCCGCTACTAAGTCTGGACTTTTCTCCAAAAGTTTCAGGTCTAGCGCCCTGCCGATTTGCATGCCGGTCGGCCCATTCATCCGCTTGAAAATGGTACCGAATTTGTCCAGATCCATCCAGGTTAAGGTACCTTTAGGCCGCGACTCGTGGGAGCCGGGCGGGTGTGCGCTGACAGGCCTCCCATGGGACTTACTGCACAAAAGCGAAACAAGTGGCATCCGCTACTAAGTCTGGACTTTTCTCCAAAAGTTTCAGGTCTAGCGCCCTGCCGATTTGCATGCCGGTCGGCCCATTCATCCGCTTGAAAATGGTACCGAATTTGTCCAGATCCATCCAGGTTAAGGTACCTTTAGGCCGCGACTCGTGGGAGCCGGGCGGGTGTGCGCTGACAGGCCTCCCTATGGGACTTACTGCACAAAAGCGAAACAAGTGGCATCCGCTACTAAGTCTGGACTTTTCTCCAAAAGTTTCAGGTCTAGCGCCCTGCCGATTTGCATGCCGGTCGGCCCATTCATCCGCTTGAAAATGGTACCGAATTTGTCCAGATCCATCCAGGTTAAGGTACCTTTAGGCCGCGACTCGTGGGAGCCGGGCGGGTGTGCGCTGACAGGCCTCCCTATGGGACTTACTGCACAAAAGCGAAACAAGTGGCATCCGCTACTAAGTCTGGACTTTTCTCCAAAGTTTCAGGTCTAGCGCCCTGCCGATTTGCATGCCGGTCGGCCCATTCATCCGCTTGAAAATGGTACCGAATTTGTCCAGATCCATCCAGGTTAAGGTACCTTTAGGCCGCGACTCGTGGGAGCCGGGCGGGTGTGCGCTGACAGGCCTCCCTATGGGACTTACTGCACAAAAGCGAAACAAGTGGCATCCGCTACTAAGTCTGGACTTTTCTCCAAAAGTTTCAGGTCTAGCGCCCTGCCGATTTGCATGCCGGTCGGCCCATTCATCCGCTTGAAAATGGTACCGAATTTGTCCAGATCCATCCAGGTTAAGGTACCTTTAGGCCGCGACTCGTGGGAGCCGGGCGGGTGTGCGCTGACAGGCCTCCCTATGGGACTTACTGCACAAAAGCGAAACAAGTGGCATCCGCTACTAAGTCTGGACTTTTCTCCAAAAGTTTCAGGTCTAGCGCCCTGCCGATTTGCATGCCGGTCGGCCCATTCATCCGCTTGAAAATGGTACCGAATTTGTCCAGATCCATCCAGGTTAAGGTACCTTTAGGCCGCGACTCGTGGGAGCCGGGCGGGTGTGCGCTGACAGGCCTCCCTATGGGACTTACTGCACAAAAGCGAAACAAGTGGCATCCGCTACTAAGTCTGGACTTTTCTCCAAAAGTTTCAGGTCTAGCGCCCTGCCGATTTGCATGCCGGTCGGCCCATTCATCCGCTTGAAAATGGTACCGAATTTGTCCAGATCCATCCAGGTTAAGGTACCTTTAGGCCGCGACTCGTGGGAGCCGGGCGGGTGTGCGCTGACAGGCCTCCCTATGGGACTTACTGCACAAAAGCGAAACAAGTGGCATCCGCTACTAAGTCTGGACTTTTCTCCAAAAGTTTCAGGTCTAGCGCCCTGCCGATTTGCATGCCGGTCGGCCCATTCATCCGCTTGAAAATGGTACCGAATTTGTCCAGATCCATCCAGGTTAAGGTACCTTTAGGCCGCGACTCGTGGGAGCCGGGCGGGTGTGCGCTGACAGGCCTCCCTATGGGACTTACTGCACAAAAGCGAAACAAGTGGCATCCGCTACTAAGTCTGGACTTTTCTCCAAAAGTTTCAGGTCTAGCGCCCTGCCGATTTGCATGCCGGTCGGCCCATTCATCCGCTTGAAAATGGTACCGAATTTGTCCAGATCCATCCAGGTTAAGGTACCTTTAGGCCGCGACTCGTGGGAGCCGGGCGGGTGTGCGCTGACAGGCCTCCCTATGGGACTTACTGCACAAAAGCGAAACAAGTGGCATCCGCTACTAAGTCTGGACTTTTCTCCAAAAGTTTCAGGTCTAGCGCCCTGCCGATTTGCATGCCGGTCGGCCCATTCATCCGCTTGAAAATGGTACCGAATTTGTCCAGATCCATCCAGGTTAAGGTACCTTTAGGCCGCGACTCGTGGGAGCCGGGCGGGTGTGCGCTGACAGGCCTCCCTATGGGACTTACTGCACAAAAGCGAAACAAGTGGCATCCGCTACTAAGTCTGGACTTTTCTCCAAAAGTTTCAGGTCTAGCGCCCTGCCGATTTGCATGCCGGTCGGCCCATTCATCCGCTTGAAAATGGTACCGAATTTGTCCAGATCCATCCAGGTTAAGGTACCTTTAGGCCGCGACTCGTGGGAGCCGGGCGGGTGTGCGCTGACAGGCCTCCCTATGGGACTTACTGCACAAAAGCGAAACAAGTGGCATCCGCTACTAAGTCTGGACTTTTCTCCAAAAGTTTCAGGTCTAGCGCCCTGCCGATTTGCATGCCGGTCGGCCCATTCATCCGCTTGAAAATGGTACCGAATTTGTCCAGATCCATCCAGGTTAAGGTACCTTTAGGCCGCGACTCGTGGGAGCCGGGCGGGTGTGCGCTGACAGGCCTCCCTATGGGACTTACTGCACAAAAGCGAAACAAGTGGCATCCGCTACTAAGTCTGGACTTTTCTCCAAAAGTTTCAGGTCTAGCGCCCTGCCGATTTGCATGCCGGTCGGCCCATTCATCCGCTTGAAAATGGTACCGAATTTGTCCAGATCCATCCAGGTTAAGGTACCTTTAGGCCGCGACTCGTGGGAGCCGGGCGGGTGTGCGCTGACAGGCCTCCCTATGGGACTTACTGCACAAAAGCGAAACAAGTGGCATCCGCTACTAAGTCTGGACTTTTCTCCAAAAGTTTCAGGTCTAGCGCCCTGCCGATTTGCATGCCGGTCGGCCCATTCATCCGCTTGAAAATGGTACCGAATTTGTCCAGATCCATCCAGGTTAAGGTACCTTTAGGCCGCGACTCGTGGGAGCCGGGCGGGTGTGCGCTGACAGGCCTCCCTATGGGACTTACTGCACAAAAGCGAAACAAGTGGCATCCGCTACTAAGTCTGGACTTTTCTCCAAAAGTTTCAGGTCTAGCGCCCTGCCGATTTGCATGCCGGTCGGCCCATTCATCCGCTTGAAAATGGTACCGAATTTGTCCAGATCCATCCAGGTTAAGGTACCTTTAGGCCGCGACTCGTGGGAGCCGGGCGGGTGTGCGCTGACAGGCCTCCCTATGGGACTTACTGCACAAAAGCGAAACAAGTGGCATCCGCTACTAAGTCTGGACTTTTCTCCAAAAGTTTCAGGTCTAGCGCCCTGCCGATTTGCATGCCGGTCGGCCCATTCATCCGCTTGAAAATGGTACCGAATTTGTCCAGATCCATCCAGGTTAAGGTACCTTTAGGCCGCGACTCGTGGGAGCCGGGCGGGTGTGCGCTGACAGGCCTCCCTATGGGACTTACTGCACAAAAGCGAAACAAGTGGCATCCGCTACTAAGTCTGGACTTTTCTCCAAAAGTTTCAGGTCTAGCGCCCTGCCGATTTGCATGCCGGTCGGCCCATTCATCCGCTTGAAAATGGTACCGAATTTGTCCAGATCCATCCAGGTTAAGGTACCTTTAGGCCGCGACTCGTGGGAGCCGGGCGGGTGTGCGCTGACAGGCCTCCCTATGGGACTTACTGCACAAAAGCGAAACAAGTGGCATCCGCTACTAAGTCTGGACTTTTCTCCAAAAGTTTCAGGTCTAGCGCCCTGCCGATTTGCATGCCGGTCGGCCCATTCATCCGCTTGAAAATGGTACCGAATTTGTCCAGATCCATCCAGGTTAAGGTACCTTTAGGCCGCGACTCGTGGGAGCCGGGCGGGTGTGCGCTGACAGGCCTCCCTATGGGACTTACTGCACAAAAGCGAAACAAGTGGCATCCGCTACTAAGTCTGGACTTTTCTCCAAAAGTTTCAGGTCTAGCGCCCTGCCGATTTGCATGCCGGTCGGCCCATTCATCCGCTTGAAAATGGTACCGAATTTGTCCAGATCCATCCAGGTTAAGGTACCTTTAGGCCGCGACTCGTGGGAGCCGGGCGGGTGTGCGCTGACAGGCCTCCCTATGGGACTTACTGCACAAAAGCGAAACAAGTGGCATCCGCTACTAAGTCTGGACTTTTCTCCAAAAGTTTCAGGTCTAGCGCCCTGCCGATTTGCATGCCGGTCGGCCCATTCATCCGCTTGAAAATGGTACCGAATTTGTCCAGATCCATCCAGGTTAAGGTACCTTTAGGCCGCGACTCGTGGGAGCCGGGCGGGTGTGCGCTGACAGGCCTCCCTATGGGACTTACTGCACAAAAGCGAAACAAGTGGCATCCGCTACTAAGTCTGGACTTTTCTCCAAAAGTTTCAGGTCTAGCGCCCTGCCGATTTGCATGCCGGTCGGCCCATTCATCCGCTTGAAAATGGTACCGAATTTGTCCAGATCCATCCAGGTTAAGGTACCTTTAGGCCGCGACTCGTGGGAGCCGGGCGGGTGTGCGCTGACAGGCCTCCCTATGGGACTTACTGCACAAAAGCGAAACAAGTGGCATCCGCTACTAAGTCTGGACTTTTCTCCAAAAGTTTCAGGTCTAGCGCCCTGCCGATTTGCATGCCGGTCGGCCCATTCATCCGCTTGAAAATGGTACCGAATTTGTCCAGATCCATCCAGGTTAAGGTACCTTTAGGCCGCGACTCGTGGGAGCCGGGCGGGTGTGCGCTGACAGGCCTCCCTATGGGACTTACTGCACAAAAGCGAAACAAGTGGCATCCGCTACTAAGTCTGGACTTTTCTCCAAAAGTTTCAGGTCTAGCGCCCTGCCGATTTGCATGCCGGTCGGCCCATTCATCCGCTTGAAAATGGTACCGAATTTGTCCAGATCCATCCAGGTTAAGGTACCTTTAGGCCGCGACTCGTGGGAGCCGGGCGGGTGTGCGCTGACAGGCCTCCCTATGGGACTTACTGCACAAAAGCGAAACAAGTGGCATCCGCTACTAAGTCTGGACTTTTCTCCAAAAGTTTCAGGTCTAGCGCCCTGCCGATTTGCATGCCGGTCGGCCCATTCATCCGCTTGAAAATGGTACCGAATTTGTCCAGATCCATCCAGGTTAAGGTACCTTTAGGCCGCGACTCGTGGGAGCCGGGCGGGTGTGCGCTGACAGGCCTCCCATGGGACTTACTGCACAAAAGCGAAACAAGTGGCATCCGCTACTAAGTCTGGACTTTTCTCCAAAAGTTTCAGGTCTAGCGCCCTGCCGATTTGCATGCCGGTCGGCCCATTCATCCGCTTGAAAATGGTACCGAATTTGTCCAGATCCATCCAGGTTAAGGTACCTTTAGGCCGCGACTCGTGGGAGCCGGGCGGGTGTGCGCTGACAGGCCTCCCTATGGGACTTACTGCACAAAAGCGAAACAAGTGGCATCCGCTACTAAGTCTGGACTTTTCTCCAAAAGTTTCAGGTCTAGCGCCCTGCCGATTTGCATGCCGGTCGGCCCATTCATCCGCTTGAAAATGGTACCGAATTTGTCCAGATCCATCCAGGTTAAGGTACCTTTAGGCCGCGACTCGTGGGAGCCGGGCGGGTGTGCGCTGACAGGCCTCCCTATGGGACTTACTGCACAAAAGCGAAACAAGTGGCATCCGCTACTAAGTCTGGACTTTTCTCCAAAAGTTTCAGGTCTAGCGCCCTGCCGATTTGCATGCCGGTCGGCCCATTCATCCGCTTGAAAATGGTACCGAATTTGTCCAGATCCATCCAGGTTAAGGTACCTTTAGGCCGCGACTCGTGGGAGCCGGGCGGGTGTGCGCTGACAGGCCTCCCTATGGGACTTACTGCACAAAAGCGAAACAAGTGGCATCCGCTACTAAGTCTGGACTTTTCTCCAAAAGTTTCAGGTCTAGCGCCCTGCCGATTTGCATGCCGGTCGGCCCATTCATCCGCTTGAAAATGGTACCGAATTTGTCCAGATCCATCCAGGTTAAGGTACCTTTAGGCCGCGACTCGTGGGAGCCGGGCGGGTGTGCGCTGACAGGCCTCCCTATGGGACTTACTGCACAAAAGCGAAACAAGTGGCATCCGCTACTAAGTCTGGACTTTTCTCCAAAAGTTTCAGGTCTAGCGCCCTGCCGATTTGCATGCCGGTCGGCCCATTCATCCGCTTGAAAATGGTACCGAATTTGTCCAGATCCATCCAGGTTAAGGTACCTTTAGGCCGCGACTCGTGGGAGCCGGGCGGGTGTGCGCTGACAGGCCTCCCTATGGGACTTACTGCACAAAAGCGAAACAAGTGGCATCCGCTACTAAGTCTGGACTTTTCTCCAAAAGTTTCAGGTCTAGCGCCCTGCCGATTTGCATGCCGGTCGGCCCATTCATCCGCTTGAAAATGGTACCGAATTTGTCCAGATCCATCCAGGTTAAGGTACCTTTAGGCCGCGACTCGTGGGAGCCGGGCGGGTGTGCGCTGACAGGCCTCCCTATGGGACTTACTGCACAAAAGCGAAACAAGTGGCATCCGCTACTAAGTCTGGACTTTTCTCCAAAAGTTTCAGGTCTAGCGCCCTGCCGATTTGCATGCCGGTCGGCCCATTCATCCGCTTGAAAATGGTACCGAATTTGTCCAGATCCATCCAGGTTAAGGTACCTTTAGGCCGCGACTCGTGGGAGCCGGGCGGGTGTGCGCTGACAGGCCTCCCTATGGGACTTACTGCACAAAAGCGAAACAAGTGGCATCCGCTACTAAGTCTGGACTTTTCTCCAAAAGTTTCAGGTCTAGCGCCCTGCCGATTTGCATGCCGGTCGGCCCATTCATCCGCTTGAAAATGGTACCGAATTTGTCCAGATCCATCCAGGTTAAGGTACCTTTAGGCCGCGACTCGTGGGAGCCGGGCGGGTGTGCGCTGACAGGCCTCCCTATGGGACTTACTGCACAAAAGCGAAACAAGTGGCATCCGCTACTAAGTCTGGACTTTTCTCCAAAAGTTTCAGGTCTAGCGCCCTGCCGATTTGCATGCCGGTCGGCCCATTCATCCGCTTGAAAATGGTACCGAATTTGTCCAGATCCATCCAGGTTAAGGTACCTTTAGGCCGCGACTCGTGGGAGCCGGGCGGGTGTGCGCTGACAGGCCTCCCTATGGGACTTACTGCACAAAAGCGAAACAAGTGGCATCCGCTACTAAGTCTGGACTTTTCTCCAAAAGTTTCAGGTCTAGCGCCCTGCCGATTTGCATGCCGGTCGGCCCATTCATCCGCTTGAAAATGGTACCGAATTTGTCCAGATCCATCCAGGTTAAGGTACCTTTAGGCCGCGACTCGTGGGAGCCGGGCGGGTGTGCGCTGACAGGCCTCCTATGGGACTTACTGCACAAAAGCGAAACAAGTGGCATCCGCTACTAAGTCTGGACTTTTCTCCAAAAGTTTCAGGTCTAGCGCCCTGCCGATTTGCATGCCGGTCGGCCCATTCATCCGCTTGAAAATGGTACCGAATTTGTCCAGATCCATCCAGGTTAAGGTACCTTTAGGCCGCGACTCGTGGGAGCCGGGCGGGTGTGCGCTGACAGGCCTCCCTATGGGACTTACTGCACAAAAGCGAAACAAGTGGCATCCGCTACTAAGTCTGGACTTTTCTCCAAAAGTTTCAGGTCTAGCGCCCTGCCGATTTGCATGCCGGTCGGCCCATTCATCCGCTTGAAAATGGTACCGAATTTGTCCAGATCCATCCAGGTTAAGGTACCTTTAGGCCGCGACTCGTGGGAGCCGGGCGGGTGTGCGCTGACAGGCCTCCCATGGGACTTACTGCACAAAAGCGAAACAAGTGGCATCCGCTACTAAGTCTGGACTTTTCTCCAAAAGTTTCAGGTCTAGCGCCCTGCCGATTTGCATGCCGGTCGGCCCATTCATCCGCTTGAAAATGGTACCGAATTTGTCCAGATCCATCCAGGTTAAGGTACCTTTAGGCCGCGACTCGTGGGAGCCGGGCGGGTGTGCGCTGACAGGCCTTCCTATGGGACTTACTGCACAAAAGCGAAACAAGTGGCATCCGCTACTAAGTCTGGACTTTTCTCCAAAAGTTTCAGGTCTAGCGCCCTGCCGATTTGCATGCCGGTCGGCCCATTCATCCGCTTGAAAATGGTACCGAATTTGTCCAGATCCATCCAGGTTAAGGTACCTTTAGGCCGCGACTCGTGGGAGCCGGGCGGGTGTGCGCTGACAGGCCTCCCTATGGGACTTACTGCACAAAAGCGAAACAAGTGGCATCCGCTACTAAGTCTGGACTTTTCTCCAAAAGTTTCAGGTCTAGCGCCCTGCCGATTTGCATGCCGGTCGGCCCATTCATCCGCTTGAAAATGGTACCGAATTTGTCCAGATCCATCCAGGTTAAGGTACCTTTAGGCCGCGACTCGTGGGAGCCGGGCGGGTGTGCGCTGACAGGCCTCCCTATGGGACTTACTGCACAAAAGCGAAACAAGTGGCATCCGCTACTAAGTCTGGACTTTTCTCCAAAAGTTTCAGGTCTAGCGCCCTGCCGATTTGCATGCCGGTCGGCCCATTCATCCGCTTGAAAATGGTACCGAATTTGTCCAGATCCATCCAGGTTAAGGTACCTTTAGGCCGCGACTCGTGGGAGCCGGGCGGGTGTGCGCTGACAGGCCTCCCTATGGGACTTACTGCACAAAAGCGAAACAAGTGGCATCCGCTACTAAGTCTGGACTTTTCTCCAAAAGTTTCAGGTCTAGCGCCCTGCCGATTTGCATGCCGGTCGGCCCATTCATCCGCTTGAAAATGGTACCGAATTTGTCCAGATCCATCCAGGTTAAGGTACCTTTAGGCCGCGACTCGTGGGAGCCGGGCGGGTGTGCGCTGACAGGCCTCCCTATGGGACTTACTGCACAAAAGCGAAACAAGTGGCATCCGCTACTAAGTCTGGACTTTTCTCCAAAAGTTTCAGGTCTAGCGCCCTGCCGATTTGCATGCCGGTCGGCCCATTCATCCGCTTGAAAATGGTACCGAATTTGTCCAGATCCATCCAGGTTAAGGTACCTTTAGGCCGCGACTCGTGGGAGCCGGGCGGGTGTGCGCTGACAGGCCTCCCTATGGGACTTACTGCACAAAAGCGAAACAAGTGGCATCCGCTACTAAGTCTGGACTTTTCTCCAAAAGTTTCAGGTCTAGCGCCCTGCCGATTTGCATGCCGGTCGGCCCATTCATCCGCTTGAAAATGGTACCGAATTTGTCCAGATCCATCCAGGTTAAGGTACCTTTAGGCCGCGACTCGTGGGAGCCGGGCGGGTGTGCGCTGACAGGCCTCCCTATGGGACTTACTGCACAAAAGCGAAACAAGTGGCATCCGCTACTAAGTCTGGACTTTTCTCCAAAAGTTTCAGGTCTAGCGCCCTGCCGATTTGCATGCCGGTCGGCCCATTCATCCGCTTGAAAATGGTACCGAATTTGTCCAGATCCATCCAGGTTAAGGTACCTTTAGGCCGCGACTCGTGGGAGCCGGGCGGGTGTGCGCTGACAGGCCTCCCTATGGGACTTACTGCACAAAAGCGAAACAAGTGGCATCCGCTACTAAGTCTGGACTTTTCTCCAAAAGTTTCAGGTCTAGCGCCCTGCCGATTTGCATGCCGGTCGGCCCATTCATCCGCTTGAAAATGGTACCGAATTTGTCCAGATCCATCCAGGTTAAGGTACCTTTAGGCCGCGACTCGTGGGAGCCGGGCGGGTGTGCGCTGACAGGCCTCCCTATGGGACTTACTGCACAAAAGCGAAACAAGTGGCATCCGCTACTAAGTCTGGACTTTTCTCCAAAAGTTTCAGGTCTAGCGCCCTGCCGATTTGCATGCCGGTTGGCCCATTCATCCGCTTGAAAATGGTACCGAATTTGTCCAGATCCATCCAGGTTAAGGTACCTTTAGGCCGCGACTCGTGGGAGCCGGGCGGGTGTGCGCTGACAGGCCTCCCTATGGGACTTACTGCACAAAAGCGAAACAAGTGGCATCCGCTACTAAGTCTGGACTTTTCTCCAAAAGTTTCAGGTCTAGCGCCCTGCCGATTTGCATGCCGGTTGGCCCATTCATCCGCTTGAAAATGGTACCGAATTTGTCCAGATCCATCCAGGTTAAGGTACCTTTAGGCCGCGACTCGTGGGAGCCGGGCGGGTGTGCGCTGACAGGCCTCCCTATGGGACTTACTGCACAAAAGCGAAACAAGTGGCATCCGCTACTAAGTCTGGACTTTTCTCCAAAAGTTTCAGGTCTAGCGCCCTGCCGATTTGCATGCCGGTTGGCCCATTCATCCGCTTGAAAATGGTACCGAATTTGTCCAGATCCATCCAGGTTAAGGTACCTTTAGGCCGCGACTCGTGGGAGCCGGGCGGGTGTGCGCTGACAGGCCTCCCTATGGGACTTACTGCACAAAAGCGAAACAAGTGGCATCCGCTACTAAGTCTGGACTTTTCTCCAAAAGTTTCAGGTCTAGCGCCCTGCCGATTTGCATGCCGGTTGGCCCATTCATCCGCTTGAAAATGGTACCGAATTTGTCCAGATCCATCCAGGTTAAGGTACCTTTAGGCCGCGACTCGTGGGAGCCGGGCGGGTGTGCGCTGACAGGCCTCCCTATGGGACTTACTGCACAAAAGCGAAACAAGTGGCATCCGCTACTAAGTCTGGACTTTTCTCCAAAAGTTTCAGGTCTAGCGCCCTGCCGATTTGCATGCCGGTTGGCCCATTCATCCGCTTGAAAATGGTACCGAATTTGTCCAGATCCATCCAGGTTAAGGTACCTTTAGGCCGCGACTCGTGGGAGCCGGGCGGGTGTGCGCTGACAGGCCTCCCTATGGGACTTACTGCACAAAAGCGAAACAAGTGGCATCCGCTACTAAGTCTGGACTTTTCTCCAAAAGTTTCAGGTCTAGCGCCCTGCCGATTTGCATGCCGGTTGGCCCATTCATCCGCTTGAAAATGGTACCGAATTTGTCCAGATCCATCCAGGTTAAGGTA